>CM076847.1:24598806-24629446 GCA_039519185.1 Astragalus membranaceus
TCGAAATTCTCCTAGGGAGTCAATTAGTACTACTCCTTTTAGGCTCGTTTTTGGGCATGAGGCAGTTTTGCCAGTCGAAATTTGTCTACAATCAACCAGGATTCAAAGACAATTTGAAATTCCATCTGATGATTATTGGGAAATGATGTTAGATGAATTGGTTGATCTAGACGAAGAAAGATTAACTGCCTTAGACGCGCTTACAAGGCAAAAAGAAAGAGTGGCTAAAGCCTACAATAAAAAGGTTAAGTCGAAATCTTTCTCTTTAGAAGACTTAGTTTGGAAAGTCATTTTGCCTATGGACAAAAAAGATAGAGTTTTGGGCAAGTGGTCACCAAATTGGGAAGGACCATTTAAAATTTCACAAGTCTTTTCTAATGGCGCTTATGAAATAGAAGAAATAGGCGCAGATGGTCGAATTATGCGTATAAATGGCAAGTACTTAAAAAGGTATAAGCCAATGCTACAAGAAGTTAAAATAACGCAAGATTAAGAAGAAATTTAAATATGGCATTGTCAAATGCAAGAGCCAAAAGGCGTTGTCGAAATATAAGTGTCAAAAGGCATTGTCAAATTCAAATATTACAAATATTCAAAGAGCAAAGAAGTGAAAGCTATAAATTACAAGACGAGGTTGGCCTTTAAGTTATCAAATAAAGCCTTAGCTTTCTCCAATCTCCTATTGATAAAGTTCTCTTCTTCGACTACCTTGTCAACAGAGGCTTCATAATTGCACAGCCTTTCCAAATGTTCGTTCAGAGAGTTGCTTCTTCGTTTACTTCGGTTTCCAAAACATCTGGAGTTTTCAAGTTTTTCAGAATTGAAGCCTTCTTCTTTTCTGCTGATTGAAGCTTCAACTGCAGCTCTTGAATTTGTTGTGGTATTTGGCAATGTCAAGGTCACATTCTTCGACAGCCTTCATCTCAGCTTCCGACTGAGCTTGTAGAGATGCAAGTTTTGCTTTGATGCTTCGATTGCATTCTGCGTTCTGTTTTCAGTTTAACCTCACGCTCTTTAATAGCCATATATTTCTTTTTCTTTCCAAAGTCTTGTGATTTGCTCCAAGAGAGGTTCAAATGCAACAATGAAGGTAATAAGAGATTCATTGGACGAAGGATTGTTCAATTGTTGCAGTAGATTCTTGACTTGGAAAGCAATCGTGGTTCTCTTCAATTGTTTGAAATAGATCCACTTCAAGGACTTGAGCGCGAAACTCTTTTAAGAGGTTTTTTTCGAAGTTGCAGAAGCTTCCCCAGTAGAAGTAGTCGAGACACTTGGCTTGTTACCACTGGAAGTTTTACTATTTAGTAGCAATTGCAAAGCTTCAAGAGGCTTTGTCTTCTTCATTTCCTTCCATTCTTCTTGGCTCAAGCCAGTGCTAGTCAAAGCAGCATCCTTTGAAGGGGATTTGTCAACATGTTCTGAAAGTTCTTGAGATTCTTCCTCTTCCTTTTCAGTTGACTCATCTTCCTTTTGTTGCCCCCTCTTCTTCTCCTCTCTTTCATTTTGATTTGGAGAAGGTGAGCTGAGGGTAGTGGCTTCAACCATTTCCTCATCATTTTCTTTTTCTTGAATGGGGTCAGTGATGTCGACCATCCATTCACCACCTTCATGCGCTAAATTGTGGTTAGAGGTTTCCTTTTCGACCTCAGGGAGCTTCTTGAATGGGAGTAGTATCAACGACAATCATTTGAAGTGGTTGATCTTAGACTACTGGTTCACTTGGTGCAGAAGGAGAGAAAGTTGAAGTTGGAGTTGGTTGTTTAGGGGATACCTCGACATGGCTCATGTCATGTTCCTGTGCAAAATTGATCGATAAGTTTCTGTCATAATGAGCTGAGGCTATCTAAAGGAAAATAAATAAAAGGTTTATTAGTTACCTTTGAAGTGCCTCCTTCAACGCAAGAGTGTTCACTCTTAGGCTTATTAATCTTTCTCTTTGAAATGAGGGTCCTCCTCTTTGGTTGTTTCTCCAAGTGTGTTGGTAGTTGAGTACTTTCGCTGTGTGGTGTTTCGACAGCCTTAGAAGAGACTTTAGAGATATCCTAAGATTTCTTTGTTCTTCTCTCTTTCTCGACTGGAACCTCAGTTTGTGGTGGGTTTTCATCAGACTGAAGTTCGACGTTTATGTTAGTAAATGATTAAGAGAAAAATATATAAGTATTATTCAAAGCAAAGAGGTTTGAAATTTTTGACCTCTGATTCATCAGTTGAAATTACTAGGTCCCTACTCTTGAGTTTTTTTGGAGGGAGTGCAGTAGCAGAACTGCTTGGTCTTTTCTTACTCTATAAAATAGACAGGGATTAGATGTCGAATTTAATGTTAATATATAAAGAGAGTATTTGAAAATACTCACTTCTTTCTTCTTTGTTGGCCTATCTGGTTTCGACGAGGTTCCAGTGCCTTCCTTGTGGATTTCTGTATTGTTGTAGTGGTTTTATCTGTGCAGCAGGAGAAATAGGGACAGCTACAGATATTCGATGGACATGTTAGTAAACAAAACATGAAAGGAAAATTGGAAAATTTTAAGAATTTTTATATTCTACCTGTTTCGACGGAGGATAAGATTCGAACATGTTGAATGTCCAATGCAGATGACCCTCCAGTATATGTCTGCTTAGTCGAAACTACTTTATCAGCTGCTTTATTAGTTGAAAAAAGATCCCTAACTAACCACATACAAACCATGATGGAAGTAGTGGTCCAAATGCTAAAGCTATTTCACTAGTCGGCAAAGGTGGAAATTTTAGTTTGTTATGTGTCAGAGCAAAAGAATATTTATCAGTTATATAGGGTGGAAAAGACATTGTTGGAATCTTGTCAATAAGTTTTTGTTTTAAAACTTTTGCAGCTTGGTAAACGGTTCGACTAAGACGGTTAGGATCATATACTGTTTCAAAATATTTTTGGAATGCTTCAATTTCTTTAATATGCGTACCTTTTGACTTGGTCTTCTTTTTCTGCGAAGAAGGAAAGCAGAAATTAAAGTTGACAACAAAGTGGCTTCTTCGATATCAGCAAGTCTTCTTTTGAAGTATTCTTGCCACCATTGTGAAAATTCTTCAGTACAAGAAATAAAGGATCGAATTTAATGGGCTCAAAATGAAAAAGATTATTGGAAAAGCTGGCCAGACATTCTTTCCATTCTGCCTCATTCAGGGGAATTTCCATGTCTTTTCTAGATCTAAAGAAAGGACTTGGTCGAAGCTGGCATAGTCCGAATTGTCTTGCAACAAGCTTGGGTGATATGCATATGCTCCAAACATAGTTATAGCTCTTCCAGGGGCTATCCTAGCTGATAAATATTTTGAATCAAATAAGATTCCCAAATTTGGTTAGTTCTTCTTCGTCAACAAGAATAGTCGCAGGAAATTCTCTCTTAAACCAATCTGGCCCATGTGTTCTTTTGACAAAGGGTGCCGTCGAAGGGGCGAAGTCTTCACAGTTCATGAACAATTTAAATGCTCTGGAGAATAAGTCTTTTGGTGATACTCCTATCTCTATAGGTTTTAGAAGGGCAAGCCTGATTTGAGATTTGAGGATGATCAGTTTGACATCAGCGGACCCTTCTCTAGTAGTCGACCTCCTCGTCCTTCAGGTGAGACAGAGCAGCGCTGGCACCAGATGGAGGAGATGCGTGCTCAGCACCAGCAAGAGATACAGAGATGCACGCTCAGCATCACAGGAGCAGCAGAAGCAGAGTCGGACTATGAAAGATATGCAGACAGACTTCTTTAGATTTGCACGTCAGCAAGAGAAGCTGTTAAAGTACTATAAGAGCATGAAGCCAAATGCCTCTGAGTTTGAGGAGTCCGAGTCTGATGATGGCTCGTTTTAGTATTATGTTGTTATTTGCTGGTTTGGACATGTTTAGAATTTGGATTGTTATTGCTGATTTGAAGTTGTTTAGGATTTGGATATTTGGTATTGCTGGTTAGTTTGGATGGATTTTCTTTGAGTATTCTCAAAATTTTATATATTTCGTACTAGTTTGGATGGATTTTATTTGAGTATTCTCAAAATTGTGTTGCATTTGATATATATAGTTATTAAAAGGAAAAAACAGGTTTTCAAAGTTGGGACACGTGGCATAAAAATAAAGCAGTTTTTTTAATAAAAAAATTAATTTAGCGACGGATTTTCCCTCACTAATTTCCCTCGTTAATTAGCGAGGGAAAATCCGTCGCTAAAGTCCCTCGCTAAAATTCCGTCGCTAAATATTAGCGACGCCCTTTTTAGCGACGGAAAAATTTTGTCTCTAATTCCGTCGCTAAGTCACTTTAGCGACAGATTTTTGAAGTTTAGCGACAGAAATTTCTGTTGCCTATCCTGCTTTTTTTTGTAGTGCATCTTCATTTCATTCTGTTGAACTGTTAGTTTCAATAAACATAACATGCATGCTTTCTTCAAAATCTTTAGTCCTAAGATTGTACACTCTATATGCTTTTGATGTGAGAGAATATCCTAAGGTTTAGCATCAAACTTTCTCAAATTGTCCTTGTTATTCAAAACATATCAATCACTGCCAAATATATGGAAATAAGAAATGATAGGCTTCTTTCCTTTTCAGAGTTCATATGGGGTTTTGTTTAAAGTTTTTCTAATGGTTGCACTGTTCAGAATGTAGCAAGCAGTGTTTATTGCTCTTGCCCAAAAGTATTTTTCTATCTTTGAATCATTGAGCAATGTTCTAGCCATTTCTTGCAATGTTCTATTATTTCTTTTAACTACACCATTTTGTTGAGGAGTTCTTGGACAAGAGAAGTTGTGAGACACACCATTCTCTTCAAGAAATGTTTTAAACATAGTATTTTCAAATTCTCCTCCATGGTCACTTCTAATTGCAATAATGTTAGAACCCTTCTCCTTCTAACCTTTCTTAAAAAATGTTATGAAGCTTTCAAATGCCTCATCTTTGTGTTTTCGAAAAATAACCCACATGGACCTAGCATGCTTAGTAGGACTAAATAGATCCATGTGCAGAAGTTCCTAAGGTCTTTGAGTGGAAATCATGTTAATGGGTTTAAAAGAAGATTTTACATGCTTTCCTTGAATGCATGCTTCACATGATTTATCCTTCTCATACTTAATCTTTGGAAGCCCTCTGACTAAATCAAGTTTGGACAATTTTGAAAGAGTTTTCATGCTAATATGAGCAAATCCCCTATGCCACATCCATTTTTCATCTTCTTTTAAAATTAGACACATTTGATTTGGTATATTATCAAGACAAATGCTATAGAGATTGTTTGTTCTATGACCATTGAAAATTGTTTTTCCAGACTCTAAACTGTTTATTCTACAAACATCAGATTTAAAAGCCACTTCCTGTCCAGAATCACGTAACTGACTTACACTAAGTAGGTTATGCTTTAATCCTTTCACAAATTGAACATTTTGAATCTGAGCAGAGTTTATTTTACCTACTGTACCTACTCCTTTGATGAAGTCTTTGTCATTATTGCCAAACATGACAAGTCCTCCATCAAAGCTCTCCATGGAGAGGAACTTATCCTTCTCCCCTGTCATGTGCCTTGAGCATCCACTGTCTAGAAACCACGGTTTTCTTCTTGATGCTATGAGGCCTGCCTGTATTAGAATTGGACAAAGATTTAGGTACCCATTTGTATTTGGGCCCTTGAGGGTTAGTCTTCATATTTATGGGATCTTTTTGCTTGTTGCTACAAACTGAAATGTGATGTCCAGTTTGTTTGCCCCTTGAGCATTTGACTTTGGGTTTTCTGTTACCCTTATTATATATCTGATCCTTCTCAAGAGGAGTTAGATTCACTTGAGAAGCTTCAAGATTTTGTGCACAAATCATAAGCTCATTTGTCAAATCACTAACTCGTTTTCTTAACATTGCATTTTCATTTTCTAGTTCTAAGTTAGAGACAATTGGTTTTTCTGGTATTTTCAAGTTGAGAAGCTTAAACTGTTCTAATAGTTTGAAATGGGATTGTTGTAAAGTGTGAATTGTTTTTCCCATTCTTTCAATTTGTGTTTTTAGCTCCTCATTTTCCTTTTTCAAAACACATAACTGATCTTTGAAAAACATGCATTTCTGAGAAAGAATATTTGAATCATATAACAGACTATCAAAGGAGCATTCAACTTCTTTGCAAAATTCACATTTTAATGGTTTAGAACCATATACCTCTTCTTGCACAGTTCCTGCCATGAGACAGAGATTGGCTGCTTCCTCTTTATGCTCACTTGATGACTCTTCTGAATCATCCCAAGTGGCAATTAAAGCTTTCTTCTTAGGTGAGAATCTTCTTGGTCCCTTTTTGTTGAGAAGAGGGCAATCTTTTTTCATGTGACCAGGTTTCTAGCATTCATAACAAGTGACTTTTGATTTGCTTCCTTCTCCTTTGAACGTGTCTCTTCTGAATTGAGGTTTTCCTCTTCTTTTGTTGTTTAACCATCGGTTGATTCTTTTGGATATAAGAGCTAGTTCTCCCCCCTTCTGTATCATCTTCAGTTTCTTGTTCCTCATCATCCATTTCTTGAGAAGATTTAAGTGTCATTGATTTTCCTTTCTGAGAAGAAGGGTTTTCTTCCTTCTGAGAAGCTTTTAGAGCAATTGCCTTTCTTTTTGGATGTAATTCCTCCATGGGTTCCTTTTCATGGATTTTTTGTGAGGCCAGCAAATGATCAATGTCAAGTGATGACAGTGTTTTTGCTTCTTCTATGGATGTCTTCTTTGGTCTCCAAGCTTTTGGAAGACATTTCAAAAGTTTACTAACCTTCTCAGCATTTGGATAGGTTTTTCCCAAAGCACTTAACCCATTCATGATAGTGGTGAACCTGCTGAACATTTCATCAATGGTTTCTTCTTCTGTCATTTTGGACATTTAAAATTCAAGGATGAGCATGCCTTTCTTTGCTTATTTGATTTGATCAGTTCCTTCATAAGTAGTTTGCAGAGTATCCCATATTTCTTTGGCAGTTTCCTTCCCTACTATCTTGTCATATTCTACTCTTCCTAAAGCACAAGTGAGATAATACTTTGCTTTAGCATTTTGTAGTACATGATGCTTCTCATCAGTAGTCCAATCAGCCTTTGGCTTAGGAATACGGCTGTTTGGTACTGGATCTGCCACTGTGGGAACATATGGTCCATTTTCAACAATGTCCGATATGTCAGTGTCTTGAGATTCAAGGAACGGCTTCATTTGACTTTTCAAATAGTAGTAGTGTTCTCCATTGAACCCAGATGGCCTGTTTGATGAAGCACCTTCTGCTACGAAGGAAACAGAATTTGGCTTGGCCATGACTTCTTCCAAGATCTTTTCCTCTCATACTATTGAGTGTGCTCAACCCAAAGGCCGAGCTCTGATGCCAATTGAAGTCAATAAGTGTCACAAGGAAAGGGGGTTGGAATTGTGACCCTTTTAAAATTAACCTGAAACAATATAGCTATCTTCACAAGTATGATTAGATTTAATGATAGTGAATACTTTTAGTTGAGAAGGGTGAGTGAAAAAAATTTTCTCAACTATGATAGCAAGTAGAGAAGGTTTAAGACAAACTGTCTTCTCAACTATGTAATAGAGTTGAGAAGGGTCAGTAAGTTCTTACTTCAAAACTTACTGTCAGCTATTGATTTTCAGTAATGTTTTTAGGCAAGAGATTTGTGTTATAAACAGATATTGTTATGTTTAACAACCTTAAGAGACTTTCTAAATAACTACCAGCTATGGAGAGATATGAGAAGGGTTGAAAACAGTGTTTTAGTTAAAACAGTTTTTAGCAGAGAAGGGTCAGCAAGCTGTCTTCTCAGTTTTCAGAAATCTACTCCAAGAGGAGTGTTTTGTCTCACAATGTAAAATAACATAGAGAAAGCAGTAAATAACACAACGATGTATAGTGGTTCACCCAAAACCCTGGGCTACATCCACTCCTCACTCTTTGTGAGTATTTCCACTATTTTCCAAATAGTTTACAACTTTTACAATCTCCCTAGGCTAAAAGTTCTCTTGGTAGTTTTCTTCACACAGCCCTACCTACTGTCTTCACCCTAATACAATCCTTCTGATCTATTAGGTAGCTTCTAACACAGAAGCAACTTACTTCTCAAACCCTACAGCAACACATGCTACTTGAGAAAGTTTCTAACATGTTTTCTTTTACGTGTGTGGGTTTGTGGGATTTCTAGAGCTTGGTTGACACAAATAGTGTTTCAACAGAAACAACAACACAAGTAATAAAACATACTCAAAGATCAGATGAATCCCTTCAGTTATAAAGCAGTTGAGTATGGATGAGAGAAAACTTGATACTTGAGAAGATTGGAAGATTTGAGCTCAATGTACTCTCACACGGATCAACAATGGCCCAATGCGTTTATTTATAGCTGAATGTGTGTGCAATAACCTCTGGCCCATAGAAAAGAGTTGTTGGCAAAAGATTATAGCCGTTGAGGAGCTATTTGCTTTAAGACAGCTGTGTTTCTGCACTTCTGCAAAAGACAGCAGTTTACAGCTGTCATGACTCTTCTCAACTATGACAGTTTCTGGAGATGATGCTTCTCAAGTTGATGCTTCTAATGAAGATATTCATTATATGACTCTTCTCAAGTTGACTGTTCTCATCATGACCCTTCTGATCTTGACTCTTCTTGTCATGATGCTTCTCAACTTGACTCTTCTTATTTGATGCTTCTCATCTTTATTCTTCTGAGGACACTTCTCATGTCAATTCTGTCATGATACTTTGGAGGTTGACTTTTCTTATTATCCTTCTCATGTTGACACAGATTGAAGTGATCCTTCTTATGATGATCATTCTCAAGTTTAGCTATCTGGTCTTGATCTTTGATCTTGTCAAGAGAAGTCTTCTTCTTTGGTCATCATTTGCAACATTGTTTTATGATTTGTTTCAAGTCTTCTAAATTATGATGCTTCTCATAAGCATATACCTTCTTGAGATTTGGTTGGTTATTCCTGTTCTTATTTTTCACTCAAGAAGAAACATTAGTAGCATATGAAATCAGATAACTTAAGAGTCTCACATTTGAAGTTTGTTAACCATCAAAACTAATAAGGGATTTTGCCTCAACACATATTTCAGCAGACTCAAGATTTTTGCGCAAATAAGCAACTCATGTGTCAAATTTCCCACTCAGAGTCAGATACCTCATCTTGAATTGATCATGCCATGAGGCATAGATTTGCAGCTTCTCCTTCTTGTCATGAGGAGGATTCCTGAGTCATCTCATGTTGCCATAAGTGCTTTCTTCTTTGATGAAGACCTTCTGAAGCCCTTCTTATTGATAAGAGGACAGTCTTTTCTTATATGGCCAGGTTTTTTGCATTCATAACATGTGATCCATGTTTTGTTTACATCACCATTTGAAGTTTCTCTCTTGTATTGAGAGAATGCTTTTCCTTTCTTTCTGTTTGCAAACCATTTGTTCACACTCCTTAATATTATTGACCATTCTTCCCCTTCAGAATGTTCTTCACTTTCTTCTTCCTCATCAGTTTCTTGAGAGGATTTCAAAGCTGGTCATTTGCCTTCTTTTAGAAAATGCATTTATCTTCTGAGAGACTTTGAGATCAATAGACTTGCTTTTTCTTGGGTGAAGTTCTTCTTTGATTACTTGCTCATGTACTTTTAATGAGCCAAGTAGTTCATCAATGTTAAGAGTAGACAATGTCTTGGCTTCTTCAATAGCTGTTACCTTTGGTCTCCATGCCTTGGATAAACAACTTAGTAACTTTCTGATCTTCTCTAGGTTTAAGTATTTCTTCCCCAAAAATCTTAAGCCATTTATCATAGTGGTGAATCTTGCAGACATTTCATCTAATGACTCATCTTCACCCATTGTCAGCATTTCAATTTCTCTAACCAGAATTCCGGTTTTTTCTTCTTTAATCTGATCTATTCCTTCATGAGCTACTTGTAATGTATCCCATATTTCCTTGGCAGTTTCTTTCCCAACCACTTTGTCATACGCACTTCTGCTTAGAGCACATGTAAGATAGTATTTTGCTTTTGAATTCAGCAGGATCAAGCGTTTGTCATCTGCAGTCCATGTATCTTTTGGTTTGTCAGCAATTCTTTCATCATCATAAGTGACTTTTGGAACATAAGGACCTCTTTCAATGGTATCCCAAATATCTGTGTGTTGGGACTCCATGTACAGTTTCATTTGATTCTTCCAGTAGTACGTAGTGTTCTCCATTGCATCCTGGAGGTCTGTTTGAAGATGTTCCTTCTGGTAGTAAAAACGGTAAGAACCGGTCGTATCCACAGGGATTGGATTCACTATCAATAGGAAAGTTTATTAATTCTTAGTAGTGACAATTGGAATAAAAGTGAATTAACAGTAATTTGTAAAGTAACAATGAAATTAAGCATTTATAAAATAAGTAAGGTAAAAGCGATTAGTGATTGACTCCTCTCCCCTGTACTATCAAATGAACCTTCAATCAATTATCAAGTATTTATCCAATTTTCCAGATTCCATTCACTAAATTAGATTAAGGACAATCCCTTGCCTCAAAACCCTTTTTCTCTAATTGTGAAACCCTAATTCCTTAGGTGATCCAAACAACAGATAAAGCATTAAACCCTAGAACAAAGGAATTCATAATCCCAAATTCATATTCCTATGCTCATCAAGATTATGTCCTAAAACCCCAAGTCAGGCATACAAACCCATATCCTTATGGTGATCATAAACCCTCAAACAGTACAGTTATCATATGTAATTGTAAAGCATTAAGAACAGAGGCATAGGCTAAAGATAAAGTGAATAAAAACTGATATTGATCATAACAAAGTGTTCACGTCATAGTTTGGGGAGATTCATCTCTCCCTAATCCAAAGAAATTAGCTACACATCATACTAGAAGTAGAAACTAAGATAAAAGAGAAGACAAACATAAAGGAAGCATTAGAACTTTCAAACCCTTGTTCCCAAGTGGTGAGAAGTCCCGAAAATCGCACCCTACAGCTGCTCCAATACTCAGCTCTGCTCCCCAGCTGAAGTCTCCTCCAAAAACGCAAAACTGGGCATAAAAACCCTAATTTCGGTAAACAATCGCGTCGTGACACGAGCCCGTCGCGATGCGAAAAGAGTCAGAATGTTCTCCTGTGAAAAGACTTCGCTGCATCGCGACGCGAGGCCTCCTGGTCGCGACGCGAAAAGTGACAGAATGTCTCCTTCAGCTTCCTATTGCACCACTAGGCAAATATCTGGTTCGCTAGTTGATGCTATGACAACTTGAAGGTCTTCCATTGTAATTGGCACCAGGAGTGAGAGAATTTGATTACAAAATGAATCCTAATACATTGATCTAAACTAAGCTAATTCCCCGGCAATCAACAGAATTACAATCAAATCTCTGCAGTTTTGGTTCTAAAAAATGCACAACTTATTACATATGACAGAGAGTCAACACAACCCCAAACTTAAACTTTTGCTTGTCCTCAAGCAAACATTCAATTCAGGCTATGGTTACTTTTTTATTCAGCTGTCACACATTTCACACAAACCATTAGACACTAAGCATATCAAAAATGATCATCCAACGCAGTGTAGTAGCAAGACAATTGAACTGGTAAGACACAAGATCATAGGCAGGCAGGCAATCTCAAGTTCACTCTTTTTCACACATCTCACTAGTGTTTCTCTCTTTGAAGTGTTTGAGGTATTCACTCGATTCACAATACCTGCACCATCGTTTCATAGGCTTGAACAAGTTCTATACATTCAATACACATGATATGCACACACACTATTTGAGGACTTAAGGGTTGTAACGGGGCTTACTTAAGGGTGGATAGTATTTGGATAAGTAGGTTAAAACTTGGAGTTAGGCCTACTTCTCTCTATGTCAAGTTCGAACAACAATCACACTTACTCACCATTTTCCCATAAGCATTCCACAAGAGAAGGAAAATCATATATTATTTTTTTTATATATTTTTTTTTCTTTTTTTTTCTTTTTTTTTGTTTGTTTGTATATATAATTTTTTCTTTTTCTTTTATATGTTCCTTTCTCTTGTATACCACCCCCAAACTTAGATTGTTTCTATTCCATGAGTAACCCCAAACTTAGAATTTTTCCCACTCACATACATTTGTCTACCTAACTCCAAGTTAAGACACAACTAGACATATGATTTGCAGAAAAATTTAAAAACAACAATTAGGCTCAGAGGGGATAACAAAGGATAAACAATAATTGGGTGGCTTGAAAGGCTCAGGGGTTCCAAATTTTTTTTTTTGCCTCAGTGTGTATGTAAATCACATGCAAGAATGTTAAGTACAAGTTCAACTTCTGCAGACTAATACAAGCAAGGAATACACACAATCATGATATAAGTGTTTGGGCTCACCTCACGGTTGGGATTTTAAGAGATGGAACTCGAGAGGACTTGCCCACAAATGATTTCGATCTTCCTCAACTTTTGTCTTGACCACTGACAATACCTGATGATAAAATTTGACACACTATTAATCACAAGGTAAAATGTAAAACATGTTAAGCTAAATACCACAAATCATCATAATTGAAGCTGCTTCGAAAAACAAAATTCAGGGAAGTGGTGCCTCAAGATCACAACATAAGTTGTAACAATATAGTACAGACCAAAATGCAAAATAAAGTCAAAAAGTGCATAAGGATAAAAGCTAGAAAATAATAATGTCTGAAAAAGATAAATGATAAGGTGAGCCTCCTGCTCAAGGAAATGAAAAGTGGCGCTCAATGAACTCATCCCCTGACAATAGTGGATCCTGTGAATCTCGCTCCTCCGCTGCTGGGGCTGATGATGATGGCCCTGCAGTGCCAGCAGCTCTGTTCTCAGCCATGTACTCCTGGGCAGCATGTTGAACTCGGGCTGATGCAAGATGTGAGGTATCCACGCCCTGCTGCTGTAATAACATCGACGACCCACACCAGTTAGCCATCAGGAGATCATACTGGAATGAAGGGTCGCTCTGAAACTGCTGCCGGTAAGATGGGCCTGCTAACTGCTGCTGAGCTGGGGATGATGGCTGCGGTGGTACTTGTAACACCCCATTTCTACCCGGTAAAATAATGCAAAATCAGAGTTCATAAAGAAGCTTTTTCAACAAACAATGGAGTGCTACATTTACTTCGTGAAAAAAATAGACGGGTTAATTCGCTTTTGAAAACAGGTACATAGCGCTTTAGGATGAACCAATAAAACAAACTTTTAGTCTTCAAAATAATTCCTCTTTAATCACTTCGCAGCGGATTCATAACAAGTCAACTCAAATAGACGTAGCATCTTAACAATTCAAAACAACTCAAAAACAACGAAATAACATAGCAACAATATTTAAACGTGTGTTCATTCCCCCAGAGTGTTACATATAACAGCGACGACACCGACTCGATCAAACGAAGGTAAGCAGCCTTCATTCGTGATTACCTGCACGTTACCAACATCGGGGAAACTCTCAAACAGAAGGGGTGAGATATCGCACTATATAATCAGACATATGAAAGACAATATGTAATTCAGGTCATAGCATCAATTCACCATTTAACAGCAGTCAACATCATCTCAATCACATAGGTATGCAACATGGATGCGGAATGTGACTCAACTCAGGGCCACCGCCCTATAATGCATGTGGTACCATAATCCAGCCAATAAATAGAGGCATTAACGTCGTAACATCATTTCATCGTAATTTACCAGTCCAGGCCGTCGTGTTTTGAGCATAGCTCGATCGTAAAAATAAGCTATGTATGCGACGCTATGTAAATCCACAACCAATAAACAACGATTAAATAGCAATGCAACAACATCGGAAATCATCGTTGGCCATAGGCCTACAACATACCACCTGCCAATAAATAGAGGCAATTCAACTTCGTACACCATCATCAACACTAATTAGCAACTTAGCAACTTTCAACATTTCTGGCAACGCATCAACCATTTAGTAACTTCCAATATTTTGGCAACTTTGGGCCTAATTACATATTCAACATCAACACATCGTCCCAAGCATCAAATGTGAAGTTCACATTTGGGCAGCCAAACTGGCGCCCATGGCGTCCAGCAACACAACACGCAACACAGGCAGCCACACTGGCGCCCTTCGCGCCCACAGCGCCAGAACACAACACAACAACAAGGCAGCCAGATTCAGGCGCCCCTGCGCCAGACACAGCAACAGGCAGCCAGATTTTGGCGCCAATGGCGCCCCTGCGCCAGACACAGCAAGCAACAACAGAAATTGGGCAGCCAATCTTGGCGCCCATGCGCCCAGAACCAGCAACGGGCAGCCAGATTTTGGCGCCCTTGGCGCCCATGCGCCAGAACAACGCACCAAACAGCAACTGGGCAGCCACAACATTGGCGCCCTTGGCGCCCATGCGCCAGAACAACACACCAAACAGCAACTGGGCAGCCATAATATTGGCGCCCTTGGCGCCCATGCGCCAGAACAACACACCAAACAGCAACTGGGCAGCCACAACTTTGGCGCCCTTGGCGCCAATGCGCCAGAACAACACACCAAACAGCAACTGGGCAGCCACAGCATTGGCGCCCTTGGCGCCCATGCGCCAGAACAACACCTAAAACAGCAACTGGGCAGCCACCACGTTGGCGCCCTTGGCGCCCCTACGCCAGAACAGCACAGCAACCAGCAACTGGGCAGCCACAAAATTGGCGCCCTTGGCGCCCATGCGCCATAACAACACCAAAAACAGCAACTGGGCAGCCACCACGTTGGCGCCCTTGGCGCCCAGCAACATTTCAGGAACAGCGCCCATGGCGCCCAGCAACAGGACAGGGCAGCCAACCTGGCGCCCTTGGCGCCCCTGCGGCAGAACACGACACACACAGAGTGGCGCCCAGGAAGGCGCCCAGCACAGAAACATGAGACGGTTCCCATGGCGCCCTGCAGCAGAATAAAAAACAGCGCCCATGGCGCCCATGCACAGAATTTTGGTTCCAAAACATCAACAAGCATGATCACACATCGTCAAAAGGCAACAACCATCTTCAATCGAATTTAGCATCATCGTTCAAAGTTCAATTCCTACAACTAGGGTTTTCTAGACTTAATACACCTAGGGTTCTATAACCTTCCTACATAGAGCCATTCATACACCCAATTATAGAGATAGAACCCCACCCTTACCTTAGCCTTGAAGAATTAGAAGTCTTTGGCTTGCCCTAGCTTCCTCTCCTCCTTCACGCCGTCCTCTCCCTTCTCTTCACTCTAATTCTTATATTTTGTTCCTTCTAAATGATCAAAACCCTAAATAATGCCTATTTATACTTTAGTTAATTTTTATGGGCTTTTCCCTAGCTAATTCGAATTACATCATGGGCCTCGCTAACACTTCTCTTTTTACTACTCCCAACCCTAAAAATAGTCCCACATATACTAGCATTATTATTTTATTATCTTTCTACTAATTAAATTCCCAAACAATTCAATTAAATAAATAATTAAATTTTTGGGGCGTTACAGTACTGCTCCCTCCATCGGTCCCTCGGGCTGCTTCATAATCCAAGCTGCTGTGATAGGCTCCCTGGGGTCAATCAGTAGGTCATCAGGGTACTCAGGGCAGCCTTGCTTCTTGCATAGAGCGTTGATCACCGAAGCGTGCCCCAATCTAGCCCTGGGACACTTCACTATTTCTGCAATGCGGCTGGAGATGATTTCCCCCAGATTCAACCTATTACCTCTCATGATGGCCAATATCCCCATGGCCGCTTTGACTTTCACATCAGAAGAGTTTGAGCATGACACAATGGTTTGATTGAAGAAGGAATTCCAGGCCTTAGGAATAGGCTTCAGTGCCATGTTGTTGAAACGCTTAGGGAAGCTTTGCAATCCCGGTGCATACTTGTCCCATTGTGCTCCCTGACGACACAATTCTCTCAGCGTGCCTTCATAATCAATTTCCCTGTCGTAGGCTAGGGCCCTCCCCATGGCATAGGGAGAGGACTCAGGTAGCCCAAGAAGTCTGTTAATGCTCTCCGGTGAGTAAGATACCTCTTTCCCTCTGACAAAGACGGTTGTGGACTTGTCCTTCTCTTCTTCCCAGTAACCATTTGAGTAGAACTCTCTCAACAAGCTCTGGTTAGCCTGCAACGGCGCCAAAAACTTGTTAGAATTTCGGCAAGTGTACCGAAACGTTCCAAGTAATAGTAAAAATGGTAAGAACCGGTCGTATCCACAGGGATTGGATTCACTATCAATAGGCAAGTTTATTAATTCTTAGTAGTGACAATTGGAATAAAAGTGAATTAACAGTAATTTGTAAAGTAACAATGATATTAAGCGTTTATAAAACTAGTAAGGTAAAAGCGATTAGGGATTGACTCCTCTCCCCTATACTATCAAATGAACCTTCAATCAATTATCAAGTATTTATCCAATTTTCCAGATTCCATTCACTAAATTATATTAAGGACAATCCCTTGCCCCAAAACCCCTTTTCTCTAATTGTGAAACCCTAATTCCTTAGGTGATCCAAACAACAGATAAAGCATTAAACCCTAGAACTATGGAATTCATAATCCCAAAGTCATATTCCTATGCTCGTCAAGATTATGACCTAAAACCCCAAATCAGGCATACAAACCTATATCCCTATGGTGATCATAAACCCTCAAATAGTACACTTATCATATGTAATTGTAAAGCATTAAGAACAGAGGCATAGGCTAAAGATAAAGTGAATAAAAACTGATATTGATCATAACAAAGTGTTCACGTCATGTTGAGAGGTGTTTGATAATTTCTTTTTATGCTTCAGAAGCATCTGCAGTAGCTTCTAAACCTTGTATTCTAATAAAACACCTTCTTAGATACCTTCTGAATGCCTTCTAGGGGATCTTTTGAGTCATTAACACTTTGTTCCTTTGTCCTTACTGAAGAATATATTGATGCCATAGGTTCCCTTGATTCATATAATGCCCATATGATGTTGTTCAATTGTTTTTATCTTTTGAGCTGTTTTTTAAGCTTCGTACATAAATCTTTGTGGATACCTTGTATTGCAGGTAACCTAATATTACAGGTTAAGTTTTGATGATGAAAAAGACAAAGCCAAAGTTGATGGCCAAAGTTAATGAAAGTGACAAAACATCAAAGTCACAATCCAAGACAATCAAGCTCAAGAATTGAAGATTCAAGTTTAAGGGTAGTCCTTAAATATAAGGGTAGTCCTTAGGGTTTGGGTGTGTCTTAAGAAAAAAATGTAAGCTCTTCCGAAGGTCAGCTCGTCTATCGAAGTCTCACACACTCACACAAGTTTTCAAAATGCATGCATGCACACGTAAACACAAGAAGCATTTTTTGAAAAGCATAAAATCGATTTTCTCTATTTTATTCTATATATCAAAATCGATTTTCAGGTCAATACAAAAGCTAAGAATCTATTCATACTAATTTCACGAAATATGTAAATCGATTCCTAAGTATTTCTAAAAAGGAAGAATCGATTCATACCAATTTCCATTAAGTATAAAATCGATTCCTAGCCTTCCTGAAAGCCAAGAATCGATTGTCATTCATTTTCAAATAAAGCAAGAATCGATTCTCACCTTAAAGAAGTCACACATAAGAATCGATTCCCAGATCCAATACATTTTAACATATAATCGATTCTTACATTATTTTTAACGTAAACTTTTTTTTTCTCATAGCCTATAAATAGAGGCCTCATGGTGTTCATTTCTCACAACCCATTTTTACGAATCAGAGCACATTTTGAGAAAAACTCTTCACACTTTTATTTCTAATCGTCACGCACTGTTGGTCTGTCTGAGCTGATCTTTTGCAAGAGTTAGTTGGGGTTGCATTCTTCAAGTTTTATTATCTTCCTACATTAGAGGTATTTCGGTCTTTACGTTTGTTATTGTTTATTTGTTGTATTTTGTACTAGGGAGTGGGGTATCTCTCTAGGGTAGCTGTTTATATTAGGAAGTGGGGTATCTTTCTGGGGCAGCTGGTTGTAATAGGGGTGGGGTATCTCTTGTTATTGTTGTAATAGATTTGAGGGCTCTTCATAGGTGGGGTATCCTAGGAGAACAGTGCCTGAGTCTGTAAAGGTTTTCCGAGGCACCTGTAAGCCTTGTTGTTTTGTGTTAGTGGAAAATCTCTCAAGGGTGTGAGGACTGGACGTAGGTCACTAGGAGGTGACCGAACCAGGATAAATCTTTGTGTGCTTTATTGCTTTATTTTTTAATTCCTTCACTTCCATTTAACCTGCGCGAAAATTGATCTAAGTCATTGAAAAGGGGAAAAAGTTTTCCAAAAGATCGAAAAAGTTTTAAATCTCAATTCACCCCCCCCCCCCCCCCTCTTGAGACTGAAGCCACTTGGAAACAAGTGGTATCAGAGCTAGACTCTTGTATAAAGGGCCTAGCAGCTTCAAGAGAAATGGCTTCAGGTTGGTCTATGCAAGAGGGTGCTTCTCTTACCCGTCCTCCGGGATTCAACGGGAAAGATTACGCATATTGGAAAGAAAGAATGAGAATCTTTATTGAAGGGGTAGACTTAGATGTTTGGGATGCTGTGGAAAAAGGACCTTTTGTCCCCACACATATAGTAGATGGTATTCTTACAATAAAAAGTAGAAATGAATGGTCTGATGATGAGAAAAGAAAAGTGCAACAGAATTTACGTGCTAAAAATATTATTACTTCTGCTTTGAGTGCTGATGAGTTTTTTCGAGTTTCAAACTGTAAGAAAAGCCTACACCGCATGGGAAGACAACTGCATGGATTCATTAGATGAATCAGAGGATGAAGAAGCTCAAGTTGCATTAATGGCTGATCATGACAGCAATGACGAAAATGAGGTATATTCTAACTCTGAATCTTTACAAGATGCTTATGATGAGGTATATGAAGCTTTTACTGAATTGCATGATAAATCTTCAAAATTAGCTAAAGCTCTAAGCAAATCTAAGAAAGCTATCACTCATCTTGAAAACAATATTATTGCTTTAACTAAAGAAAATGATAGCCTTGCATGCTTTAAAGAAAATTATACCTGTGATAAATGTGCTAATTTTGAAAAGAAAATTCATGAATTAGAATGGCCTGTTGGGAAATTGTCTAGTTTACAAAATGTGCATCATAGAAACAAACCCATAGAAAAGCATGTTCATTACAAACCAATATTTTCCACTAGAATTTATATTAAATGTTATTACTGTGGTAAACCTGGACCTACTGCTTCCGTTTGCAGAGCAAGAGGTAAACAAACTATGAAAAACGTATGGGTTCCCAAAAAGACCATACCAAACACTAACCCACAAGGACCCAAAGAGATTTGGGTACCTAAAACCTTGTTTTGAATCAATGCAGGTATGCTTCAAGGTACGGGGGTCAGATTGGTATCCTTGACAGCGTATGCTCAAAGCACATGACTGGAGATATCACAAAGTTCTTAACTCTTACCCCCAGGTCAAGCGGTCATGTGACTTATGGTGACAACAACAGAGGAAGAATCCTCGGTGAAGGTAAAGTTCGTAATGATTTATCTACTGCTATTGATAATGTGCTTTATGTTGAAGGTATTAAACATAACTTACTAAGCATTAGCCAACTATGTGATAAAGGAAATAGAGTAATATTTGATTCAGGTTCATGCATCATTAAGGATAAACATAGTAAACAAGTTAGAATGATAGGAAACAGAGTAGAAAATATATACATGATGAGTCTTGATAGTGTTTCATCTCATAATGCATGCTGTCTCATTAGTAAGGAAGAAAGTTCTTGGTTATGGCATCGTAGAGCAGCTCAGATTCATATGGACCACCTTAACAAGTTAGTGTCTAAGGATCTAGTTAATGGTCTTCCTAATATCAAGTTTGAAAAAGATAAATTATGTGATGCATGTCAAAAGGGCAAATAGGTCAAAGTGTCTTTTAAATCAAAGAATATTGTGTCTACTAACAAACCATTGCAGCTGTTACACATGGATCTATTTGGTCCCTCAAGGACAAAAAGTTATGGTGGAAATTACTATGCTCTCGTTATAGTAGATGATTACTCAAGGTACACCTGGACACTCTTTCTCACAAATAAAAGTGAAGCATTTGGAGCTTTCTAGAAGCTTGCTCGTAGCATTCAGAATGAGAAAGAATTGAAAATCATCTCCATTCGATCCGATCATGGTGGAGAGTTTGAAAATGAAAGGTTTGAAAGCTTATGGGAAGAGCTTGGCATCAATCACAACTTCTCAGCACCTAGAACTCCTCAACAAAATGGAGTCGTAGAAAGGAAGAATAGATCATTGGAAGAACTTGCCAGAACAATGCTAAATGATCTTGACATCCCAAAATATTTTTGGGCGGATGCTGTAAGTACTTCTTGTTATGTTATGAATAGAGTTTTGATTAGGCCTATTTTAAAGAAAACCCCCTATGAAATGTACAAGGGGAGAAAACCAAATATTGCACACACATTTTTGGTTGCAAATGCTTTGTGTTAAATAATGGAAAGGATAACTTAGGAAAATCCGATGCTAAGGCTGATGAAGGAATTTTTCTTGGTAACTCAGTATCTAGCAAGGCCTTTAGAATTTTCAATAAAAGAAATCAACTAATTGAGGAATCTGTGCATGTTACATTTGATGAAACTAACCCCAAAAGGCTGGGAAAGGTTATTGATAATGTTGCAGATGAACCGGAACAATCAAGATTAGATGAAAAGGAGAAAGATAAAGAGGAAGGGACTAAGTCCACTCCTCAAGAAGGAACTGAAGAAGAATCAAGCAGTGAGCTACCAAAGGAATGGAGAATTCCCAGGGACCACTCGCTTGAAAACATTTTAGGTGGTGTATCAAAAGGGGTAACTACTCGAAACTCTCTTAGAAATGCATGTAATCATATAGCTTTTGTATCCCAAATTGAACCTAAAAATCTAGATGAAGCTATAAAAGATGAACATTGGACTATTGCTATGGGATCTTGTCCCCGGGCCTGAAGAGAAACAAATAATAGGTACAAAATGGGTGTTTAGAAACAAACTAGATGAATCAGGCATAATTGTTAGAAACAAAGCTAGACTAGTTGCTAAAGGTTACAATCAAGAAGAAGGAATAAACTATGATGAAACATATGCTCCCGTAGCTAGATTAGAAGCTATTCGCTTGCTACTTGCTTTTGCATCAGTTATGGATTTTAAATTGTATCAAATGGATGTGAAAAGTGTTTTTCTAAATGGTTTTATTCAAGAGGAAGTGTACGTTGAACAACCACCAGGTTTTGAAAATTATGAAAAACCAGATCACGTTTTTAAACTCAAAAAGGCTCTATATGGTTTGAAACAAACTCCTAGAGCTTGGTACGAAATATTGAGCAAGTTTTTACTCAAACATGATTTTCAAAGAGGGAAAGTTGACACTACACTTTTCATAAAAAGGACAAAAGATGATATCTTACTGGTGCAAATTTATGTGGATGACATTATTTTCGGTGCTACTAATGAATTGCTTTGCAAAGAATTTTCTAGTATTATGCAGAGTGAGTTTGAAATGTCAATGATGGGAGAACTCAACTTCTTCCTTGGGCTTCAAATAAAACAAACAAACAATGGCATCTCCATCTCTCAATCAAAATATTGGAAAGAACTTCTTAAGAGATTCGAAATGGAGAAAGCAAAAGAAATGTCCACTCCAATGAGTACTTCATGCTACTTAGACAAAGATGAAGAAGGTAAACCGGTAGAACTAAGCAAATATCGAAGTATGATTGGCTCTCTTCTGCTATTTAACTGCTAGTAGACCGGATATCATGTTTAGGTGTTTGCATGTGTGCTAGATATCAAGCAAATCTAAAAGAGTCTCATTTAGTAGCTGTTAAAAGAATGATGAGATATGTTGTAGGCACTCAAAATGTTGGTCTGTGGTACCCCAAAGGCGCCACATGCAACCTTATAGGATATTCAGACTCTGATTCTGCATGTTGTAAGTTGGATAGAAAAAGCACTAGTGGAACATGTCACATACTAGGTAGTGCATTAGTCTCTTAGCACAGTAAGAAACAAGTCAGTGTCGCACTGTCAACAGCTGAAGCAGAATATGTTGCAGCAGGAAGTTGCTGCGCACAAATCCTCTGGATGAAGCAACAACTTCTTGACTATGCTGTAGAATTAGACTATATCCCAATAAAATGCGACAACACCAGCGCTATTAATCTTACAAAGACCCCCGTCCAACACTCTAGGACCAAGCATATAGAAATCAGACACCATTTTCTTAGAGATCATGTCCAAAAAGGCGATTGTGTGATTGAATTTGTTGAATCGTCAAAACAACTAGCTGATATTTTCACGAAACCTTTACAGAAAGAAAGCTTCTTTTCATTCGAAGAGAACTTGGAATCATTGATTCCTCTTCTATTTGAATTACACAACTGCTGTTTCGACTCACAAACTTTATCATATATTGACCCCTTTTGATCATGACAAAAAGGGGGAGAAAAATAGAGTTTATAATTTAGCATTATCACTTTGCATCTAGTCAATAAGTCAGGGGGAGCATCACACATATGCATTATCTGTTTGAACTAACCTCCCACCTTGAGATGAGTTAATGTTTTGTCATCATCAAAAAGGGGGAGAATGTGGATACCTTGTATTGCAGGTAACCTAATATTACAGGTTAAGTTTTGATGATGAAAAAGACAAAGCCAAAGTTGATGGCCAAAGTTAATGAAAGTGACAAAACATCAAAGTCACAATCCAAGACAATCAAGCTCAAGAATTGAAGATTCAAGTTTAAGGGTAGTCCTTAGGGTTTGGGTGTGTCTTAAGAAAAATATGTAAGCTCTTCCGAAGGTCAGCTCGTCTCTCGAAGTCTCACACACTCACACAAGTTTTCAAAATGCATGCATGCACACGTAAACACAAGAAGCATTTTTGAAAAGCATAAAATCGATTTTCTCTATTTTATTCTATATATCAAAATCGATTTTCAGGTCAATTCAAAAGCTAAGAATCGATTCATACTAATTTCACGAAGTATGTAAATCAATTCCTAAGTATTTCTAAAAAGGAAGAATCGATTCATACCAATTTCCATTAAGTATAAAATCGATTCCTAGCCTTCCTGAAAGCCAAGAATCGATTGTCATTCATTTTCAAATAAAGCAAGAATCGATTCTCACCTTAAAGAAGTCACACATAAGAATCGATTCCCACATCCAATACATTTTAACATATAATCGATTCTTACATTATTTTTAACGTAAACTTTTTTTAAATATTTTCTCAAATGTAACAATCACTTAAGTTTTTGAGATAACTAATTCATAATAGAGACAGTCACTGAGGTGAAGCAATAGGGGCCCAATGCGCCCATTCAAGCAACACGGATCACAGAAGTGAAGCAACAGGCACCCAATGCGCCCAGTCAAGCAACGATGACTCAGAACACAAAATCTCAAACAGCATGTCATAGAAGATTTTATTCAAACAATTGGCAGTAGTGATATTTGTATACTCTGGTAGTTTAGTCAAACTAACTGTGTTGATGTGCCACAGTTAGTTACGTGGCTGTGAACTCTAGACTTAGTCAGTTACATGGCAGCTGACGCATAAATATAATATTGTAACAGGTTTGAAAAGTAATGAAGTCACTTCTCATTGACTCACTTTACCTTTCAATAATTCATGCATGCAACAAAATGAGTTATAATATATAACAGAAAGTTTATTAGAAGCTCAAAATTTAGCAGGATCTTGAAAGTAATTAGACTGACATGGAGCAAATGGATCACATTTACACAAATGAATTGAAGTTTTGGCTTAAAAACCACTCCGTAGACTACAATCCACGAAAACATAAAATAAGATTGAGATGCATCTCATCTCATCTCATCTCATGGATTTCCACTACTTGGTTTTGGTGAACGAAAAGGAGGAGGGGTAAAGCATAATGGAGAGGCTTGAAATCTTGTTGGTGTGCTTCTTGAAGATGAAGCCGAAAATGAGCCAATTTCTAGACCGTACTTGTTAGCACCAGAGGAAGAGGTGCCAACATGAAATCTTTGAATTGCTGGTGGTGGTGACGGGGAACCAGGTATGTCATTGTAATTTAGAAGAGACCTCATCATTTGCACCACTTCACTCATTAAAGGTCTTGATTTTGGGTCAATCTGGATGCAGTGAGTGACCAACCTTATCGCCTTATATGCCCCATTTCGAGAATACTGACCTTCTAGTCTTGGGTCCATAAGCTGGTAGAACCCCCCATAATATGTAAGGAACGGCTTTGCCCATTCTACTAAGTTTTGCTCTTTATATGGCCTTTGCCTATCTGTTGCTCTTCTCCCTGTTAGCATCTCAAGGAGAACAACCCCAAAGCTATACACGTCACTTTTAGAAGTCAAGTGTCCTGAAAAAACAAAACATGTGTCATGTTAGTCACTTTCATCTCTTAAAAGACCAAACTAGTATTGTTTGTACCATTGAAGCTTTTATCATTTGCCTATCTAACTTCAGATCTATTGTGTCGGAAAGATGTAGAGAATGTTAAGAAACTGAACAGTAATCAAATGTTTTAAGTTGCGATGATCGGTTGCTATTATGTTTTTGTTAAAGAAGTGATGCAAATTTCTAGATTTCTGTATTGAAGTTTAGATCAAAGATATTCTATAAATTATCATTACATGTACTAAGTAAAAGAATCTAGAATATTCTATGTAAATATCAAAAGAGAAAAAACCTAGAAGCTACAAGTACAAGATAAATCTAGAATATATTAAAGATGCTAATCATGTAGAATTATCTAGAACCATCCTCAAACACCTATAAATAGGCAAGCTTGGGAGCATTTGTAATCAAGTCATTTGTGACCAATTTGAGAGCAATACAAATATTCCTTTGCTCCAAACATCACACTACTAATTAACTACTATCATCTTCCAACTATCAACTAAAGCCTTCTCTACTATCCAACTATTTACTAAACTAGCATTACTACCTCAAATATTAACAGTGGTACCAGAGCTACGTTCGGTTATATACTGGGCGTAGATAAACCATCCAACTACCAATTAAAAATCACTACCCTCACTCTACACTACTTCCATATTTTTTCTTAGCCAATGGCTAAAAACACCCAATCATCATCTAATATCCAAGTCCCTCCTTTTTCCAGTGAAAACTATGATTTTTGGAGCATTAAAATGAAGACATTTTTTTGCTCCCAAGATCTATGGGAAGTTGTGGAAGAAGGATTTACTAGTTCCGCAGATACTTCAACTCTTACTGCAGCTCAAAGGAAAGAGTTGAAGGAAAATAGCAAAAAGATTCAAAGGCGCTATATTACTTGCAGCAAGCTGTGGGTGACTCTATTTTTCCGAGGATAATGGGAGCCTTCTAGTGCCAGGGATGCATGGAGTACACTACAGGAGGAGTTTCAAGGAACCGCCACGGTACGTGCCGTCAAACTCCAAAGTCTAAGGCGTAAGTTTGAATTAGTAAATATGAAGGAATCTAAGACCGTACAAGACTATTATACTAAGATAAAAGAAATTGTTTCTAAAATGAGAGCCTACGGGGAAAATATTCTCGACAAAAGAATTGTTGAGAAAACTCTAGTTTCTATTCCCTGTAAGTATGATCCAATCGTGACGACGATTGAACAAACGAAGAATCTATCAAACTTATCTGTGAAAGAACTAATGGGCTCTCTTGAAGTTTATGAGCAAAGATTGAGTAGGCGTGATGATGAATCTGTAGAAAATGCCTTTCAATCTATGCTTAAATTGCGATCTCAAAATAAAGGATACGGAAGGAAACAAGAGTAGTGGAGAAAGTTCTAGAAATAGAGAGAATTCTAGAAATTTCTCAAAGAAAAATCAAGATGAGTATCCTCCATGTGCATCTGCAAGAGGACAAATCATGCCGAGAAAGACTGTCGCTGGCGAGGAAAGCCAGACAATGTCGGCACTGTAAGAAATTTGGGCACGTGGAGAAGAATTGCTATAGCAAAAATAAACATCAAGCAAATTTCGTCGAAGAACGCGAGAATGACCAGAATAAACATGACAGTGAAGAACATCTTTTCTATGCCACCCAAGATTCGAACGATGACAAGAAAGGAGCCTGGTACTTGGATAGCGGTTGCAGCAATCACATGGCTAAAGATGAGAGCATCTTTAAGGAAATTGATGACTCTGTCAAATCAAAGATTCGACTAGGGAATGGCACTACCGTGGAATCAAAAGGCAAAAGGCACTGTCATGGTGGAGACAAAGAAAGGTACGCGACTCATTAGAGATGTCTTACTAGTTCCCAATCTTAAAGAAAATCTCTTGAGCATCGGTCAAATGATGGAGAAAGGCTATGTCCTTCACTTTGAAGGAGATAAATGCACAATCTATGATAACAGTTGTAAAAGGGTTGAGATAGCCCAAGTAAAGATGGAGACAAGGAACAGAAGCTTCCCGATAAACTTTAAATATACCACTAACATTGCCATGAAGGTGCAAGCTGATGATTCATGGCTATGGCATTGAAGATTTGGCCACCTCAACTCGAAAGCCTTAAAGTTGTTATATCAAAAGAATATGGTAAGAGATTTACCAAGCCTAAAAGAAGATAGTGGAGCATGTGAAGGATGTCTTCTTGGAAAACAACACAAACTACCATTTTCAACGAGCAATGCATGGAGAGCTAAAGATGTGCTAGAGCTCATCCACACTGACGTTTGTGGACCGATGAGGACACCATCACTCACCAACAACAGGTATTTCATCCTCTTCATCGATGACTTTGCTAGAATGACTTGGGTCTATTTCATCAAGGAAAAATCAGAAGTCTTGGGAATATTTAGGAAGTTCAACGCCCTTGTAGAAAAGCAAAGTGGCAAACACATAAAGAGGCTTAGGAGTGATCGCGGCAAAGAGTACAACTCCCATGAGTTTGATAAATTCTGTGAGGATGAAGGCATTGAAAAACAACTCACAGTCGCATATTCTCCTCAACAAAATGGAGTATCTGAAAGAAGAAACCGCACGGTCATGGAGATGGCTAGATCGATGCTAAAGGATAAAGGACTACCAGACACTTTTTGGGCTGAAGAGGTTTATACTGCAGTCTACATTATCAATAGATGTCCAACTCAAGCAGTCCAAGACAAGACTCCCGTTGAAGCTTGGAGTGGGCAAAAACCTTCTGCCAAACATTTAAGGGTCTTTGGATCAATCTGCTACATTCATGTTCCAGACCAAAATAGGCATAAGTTAGAAGACAAAACGATTCGAGGAATCTTCTTGGGATACAGTACACAATCAAAAGGATATCGAGTCTACAACTTACAAACCAAGAAGCTCATCATTAGTCGAGATGTCGAGGTTGATGAAGCTGCTGTTTGGAATTGGGATAAAGAAAAAATTGAGAGAAGCAACATATCCCTTCCAGTACAGCAACCTCAAGAAGAAGTTGAAGAAGTAACAGAAGATCCAAGTATGCCTTCTTCGTCTTCTCTTCAACAAGATTCCTCACCAGAATCTACTCCGAGGCGAGTAAGATCTCTGGCGGTTATATATGAAACTTGCAATTTGGCCATACTTGAGCCTGAAAACTATGAAATAGCATCAAAACAAGAAGTATGGGACAAAGTAATGGAGGAGGAGATTAAATCAATTGAGAAAAACAAAACATGGGAGCTAGTAGACTATCCAAAAGATAAAGATATCATAGGAGTCAAATGGGTTTATAAGACAAAGCTTAACCCTGATGGCTCAATACAAAAACACAAGGCTAGGCTTGTAGCAAAGGGCTACTCTCAACAACCTGGAGTTAACTACAATGAGACGTTTGCTCCAGTTGCTCGTCAAGACACTATAAGAGCTTTAATAGCTCTTGCAGCACAAAAAGAGTGGAGCATCTATCAACTAGATGTCAAGTCTGCATTTCTAAATGGAGTGCTAGAAGAAGAGATTTATATTGAGCAACCACAGGGCTTCGTCAGCAAAGGAAATGAAGATAAAGTACTGAGACTAAGAAAAGCTTTATATGGTCTCAAGCAAGCTCCTCGAGCATGGTACATCCGAATTGATCAATACTTCATCAATCAAGGATTCAGGAGGAGCAAGAGTGAGCCAACACTATATGTCAAGACCCAAGGTCAGCAGGATACTCTCATTGTCTCCTTGTATGTAGATGATCTAATATACACAGGAAACAACACGAAGATGATCGCTAATTTCAAAGAAGACATGATGAAGACATTCGAGATGACAGATCTTGGCTTGATGAACTACTTCCTCGGCATAGAAGTAAAACAACAAAACGAAGAAATATTCATCTGTCGAAAGAAATATACCGAAGCACTATTGAAGAAATTCAACATGAACGAATGCAAGCCAGTAGCTACTCCGCTCGTGACAAATGAGAAGTTACAAAAAGAAGACGGAGCACCCGAAGCTGATGCACCGTGCTATAGAAGTTTGATAGGGAGCTTACTATAGCTCACTGCTACACGCCCAGGCATCATGTATGCCACAAGTCTTCTATCAAGATTCATGCAGAAGCCGAGCCAAATTCTCTATGGAGCAGGAAAAAGAATTTTAAGATACTTTCAAGGAACATAGGAGTTTGGTATATGGTGCAGAACCACGACCAACTCAAGATTGCTTGGCTACACCGACAGTGATCGAGCAGGTTCTATTGATGACATGAAAAGTACATCAGGCTATGCCTTCTCACTAGGATCAGGATTTTCCTCATGGGGATCTAAGAAGCAAGCAACAGTTGCGCAATCAACAGCAGAGGCTGAGTACGTGGCAGCAGCTGAAGCGACAAGTCAAGCTATATGGCTTCAAAGAATACTTGAAGACATGGGTGAACAACAAGATCTCCCTACTACAATCTACTGCGACAACAAGTCAGCTATAGCAATGGCAAAGAATCCGGTTCATCATCATCGAACAAAACACATTTCTATAAAGTATCACTTTATTACAAAAGCAGAGACAACCAAGCAGATTCATCTCGAGTACTGCACAATAGAAGATCAAGTTGCAGATATATTTACGAAGGCATTACCAAGAGTCAAGTTTGAGGAACTAAGAACAAAGCTTGGAGTTTCCGAAGTTTGCATCAAGGAGGAGTGTTAAAGAAGTGATGCAAATTTCTAGATTTCTCTATTGAAGTTTAGATCAAAGATATTCTAGAAATTACCATTACATGTACTAAGTAAAAGAATCTAGAATATTCTATGTAAATATCAAAAGAGAAAAAACCTAGAAGCTACAAGTACAAGATAAATCTAGAATATATTAGAGATGCTAATCATGTAGAATTATCTAGAACCATCCTCAAGCACCTATAAATAGGCAAGCTTGGGAGCATTTGTAGTCAAGTCATTTGTGACCAATTTGAGAGCAATACAACTATTCCTTTGCTCCAAACATCACACTACTAATTAACTACTATCATCTTCCAACTATCAACTAAAGCCTTCTCTACTATCCAACTATTTACTAAACTAGCATTACTACCTCAAATATTAACAGTTTTCATCATTGATTTATAGAAAGAGAAAAAAAAGTAATTCACCAATTTAGTCCACGAAATTGTGGGCATTGTCAATTTAATCCTTGAGATTGTTAAAATTTCAAATGGTTATCTACAGTTATCATACTATACTAACCTGTGAGCACATACTCAGGGGCTGCATAACCTTGTGTTCCCATCACTCTAGTTGTCACATGAGTCAAGTCTCCCACTGGAGCATCTTTAGCAATCCCAAAATCAGAAAGTTTTGCATTGTAGTGCTGAAATAAAACAATGTTAAAATGGGGGAAAAGTTGTTTTGATCGAAACTAGCACAGGATGAAACATTAATTTTAGTTACCGAATCCACCAATATATTAGACGTTTTGAAGTCTTTATATATCAATGGCTTTTGAGCTTCCTCGTGCAGATATGCAAGACCTTTTGCAGCATGAAGCATAATTTTCATCCTTTTAGTCCATGTAAGGGGTAAAGCCAATCCTGCAAATACTTAACATTATTACTTATTCTCTCCATATACATGGATGTAGTTGCAAATGCGGTCGCTGCGATTGCGGTCATTGCAGTTGAAAAGGTTATACCACGAAGACTAAGTAAACATTTATAGCGGGGGTTACCCAATGTTCACAATGTTAAGTCACGTAAAAGGAATATCTTGGGGTGGATTGCAAATAAGGTAGGGAGTCATCTGGCTCTAGATTATGAGGGATGGAATAACAATCCGTCTGAAGTTTTAAAATTGTTGTTAACGGGTTGAGGTACCCCTTGTACCTTCTTAATAAACTTTTTGGACTTATCAAAAACAAAAAAAGTAAACATTTATATAGTTCAACTACCCATTGCATGCATCAAAGCAATTTATAAACAAATTAACATTTGCTTTTGCAAAATATGTTAACTTTAAATTGTGTGTTTAAATTGTTTAGATATTTTCTTTCATAATTAATTTTCTTCTTCTTAAACCATGGACATATTTCTCTATACGTATGAAAAATACTAAAACAAATATCCAAGTTTTTACATTAATTAAATGATGATAAATAATTATGTATTTAAACTTGAAAGACATGAACTTAAATTTCTACAAACAATAAGTTGAAATACGTACCGTTAAACAGTGTGATTTTCAAGGCT